>CM035429.1:132643647-132681147 GCA_020310875.1 Ceratopteris richardii | reverse complement strand
TTCCAATGCAGATTTACATGATGCACTTGTAAATGAGAGGTCTAATATAGAGGAGAAAAAAACTATGCGTAAATGGCTAGTGCAAACTCTGCAAGCTAGCAAATTAGATGCACTTCTATCATATCATACTTGTTTAGGCTCTCATACTGCTTCGTTTGCATTAGATTGATATGCTATGGTTGCCTATAGTCTTTGTGATGAGAAACAAAATTACAAAAATCAAATGGCTGCTATATAATGAGAATATGATGCTATTATGAAAAATGGTACCTTGTCTTTAGGTGACTTGCCTCCTGGAAAGAAGGCCATTGGCACTAAGTGGGTATACAAGCTGAAGGGTAAGTGTGATGGAACAAATGATAGGTATGAGATTAGGCTTGTTGCAAAGGGTTATGCTCAAGAAAGAGGAATTGACTTTTATCAAACCTTTGCTCCTACATGCTAAATGACTATTGTTCGTAGCATTTGTGCACTTCTAGCTCATCATGGTTGGAATGTAGACCAGTTGGAAATTAAAAATACATTTCTCAATGGTGACTTGCATGAAGAAGTGTATGTTTTTCAACCCCATCGTTTTGTGTAGAAAGTGCATGAAAACAAAGTGTGCAGGTTGAAAAGATACATTCCTATGTAATTGCACATGGTTTTGAGAACAGCCAACTGAGAGCATGTTATATGTTAAGCATGCAAATGATATGCTTCTGATCACTGCTATCTATGTTGATGACATGTTGGTCACTCATCCTCATGAGAAGCATATTGCTGGTTTTAAGGCTGATTTTCATGCCCCCATTATAGATGTGAAATTTGGGGCATTTGCATCATTATTTGGGCATTTGCTTATGCAAGTTGATGGCAGAATAGCATTCTGTCAAACAAAATATATTGATACATTATTGTATTGTTTTGACCTTGAAGTCTACAAGCCTATTGCAAGTCCTATGGAAACATGTTTAGAGTTGAGTCTTTATGATGCTCGAGATGCATTTGATGTTGTTCTCTATCAGCAGGTTGTTGGATGCTTGATTTACTTATGCATTACTCAGTCTGATATTCACTTTGCTATCTCATAGATGAGGAGGTTTATGCATTGCCCAAGTGTCAAGCAACTACAGGCGGTTAAGTGCATCTTTCACTACTTGAGTGGTACCGCGACTACTTGGATTTTTATATTGTCATCCATCTAATCCAATGCAAGCCCAATTCTTCTCTAACTCACTCGCATGCATATCTTCATCTTGGTGCTTCATTTAAGAAAGGAAAATGATGACAAATAATGAGGAATAGTGTCTGAGTGGTGCAACTCCAATACGATGTACAATTTACCACAGAACCTATATATAGGATCAATGATAGAGAGAAAGAGAGATATTTCTAGTCATGTGAAAAACACAAGAGATATGGTTATAATGGAAAGTGGAGCCAAGATTAATAGAGGATTAACTCAATTGAATCTAGTTCAAATGCATAGCTCTAATACAATGAAACTTAAACACGATGGTGATATAGATAGATGCTAGCTTAAGGGATATAGGCAAACACACACGTACTATGTTGGATGCCCTAATGGTTCCAAAAACCACAAACTCTGATTCTAGATGGTGAGGGGACCATCCTTACAAGTTCCTCCAATCCTAGAGGATCCTACGCATGTTCTAGGGTCCGATTGGCTTGATTCATGCAAAACATAATCTCCACCTTTGATTTATGATTCAAATGATTTAGTAGAAAGTAGGTTGAACAAGCATTTATTTTTCCCCCTTGATCTTTGTTAATCCACACTAAGTATCAAGTCTACATCCATTAAACAAGATCAAATAGACCCCTCCCTAAGTAATAAAGCTACTTTTGCTTCTAGTCCTTAATTTGGGTTGACCCCTCACATATGATCAAGCCCAAATACAATGGCTTAGAATTAATCTAGTTAACTATCCTTCTATTGTATTCTCTGGACCTTCTTTGACTTGAAAATTAGGAACCTACCAATGTCCAACACTCTAAAATGGCTTCTCCTCATAATGGGGCCCTTAAAAAGTAGAGTGTGAAGGAACATTCATGGTGCTACATGAGGGTGAGGCATTGAGCATATCTAATATCCCCCACAATTTCTAGCCAAAGGGGAACTAGTGTCACTCTAGCACAATGGAAAGCACCAGGATGAGGAGCTTCAGCTCGTAATTGTCAATCCACGGAGAGGTTAGGCCGATATGAAGATCAAGAGCAAGTGATGTTCATGAAGGAGATGGTGAGAAATGCATACACACACACAAAGAAAGTCGCGATGGAGATCAATGGAAGGCAACGAAAGGACTCATATGGATATTCATTTATCAACTAGTTACAATAGCTCTCCAAGTTCTAGCTCATAAGTTCAACAACAACCACAAAATGAGATTTCTAGCTCTATTGATAGTTTTTGCTTAGTTTTAGGTAGTTTCACATCTAGTGACCGGCATAGTTAAAAAATTGGTTCTACCTATAATTTGAACTATCTAACGGTTTCCAAAAATTACAAAAATTGGTATGAGCTTTCTACTTAGACTCCTCAAGCTTGAGGACTGCTCCGATTGCACAAAATGGAGTCGCATTCATGATAATTGGATGTATATACATATATTACATTGTCTAAGTGATAAAAATCACCATTGCCATGATGAAGTAATCTGAGTAGTTTATATACTTCCTCTTCTTCTATGACAAGAGTCGGTACTCGATCCTTTTCCTTGAACACTTAACTCCTCCTTGTTTCTATCGTCCCTGACAGAACCTGATTTCATGTGAGTAATATACTTGGTGAGCAGGTATGTTGCCAAGTTATCTTGTGTAATGCAAAGTCCCCGAATAAGGTCGCATTCGAGTTTCTCCCAATCAATGGGCTTGGGTTCTTCTAGAGGTGGGTGCATATAATGTTTTGAATACATAGTACGTTCGCAGGCAAACAAGTGAAGCAAATGCATGGGGCGACTGATGAATCCCTCTCAGTGGTATTCCTAGAAGCCAATGGTGAACATATCTTCAAAAGTCTACTTGTAGCACGTGGGCATATATTTTAGTCAGCAATACCAAACATGGCATGCTTTGAGAGAAGGTGTCGTGCTCATGTATGAAACTAAGTCCAAATTCCCATATTCAAAGCCTGGTGTATTTATAGCGGGAGCCTTGACACGTCGGAAGGTCTTTCTTGTATAAAACAACTAATACTCATAAATCCAACTACCAAGACCAAACTCCTAAGAGAGAGCACATATCCACCCATCCAACTCCACCCATATATATACCTCTAGCCCAAGGGGGTGCATGTCCTTGAGATTGGCCAAGTGTCCACCCAAGTGTCCCTCATGTGGACACTTTCCCAAGTGTGATCACATGCCTTCTAATTTCCCAAGGTCTATCACATGCCTTCTAAATCAAATGAGGATTCTTCTTTCATGTACACACAAGGTGGATCCTAGAAAAGCTTCTCCCAAGACTAAGGTTCCCACACCTTAGGATAAATCAAGCCCAAGGTTCTAACCATTCAATTGGGAGCTCATATGAATAAATACCTCAAGGGTCAAAACCAAGGGTTTCACCCAAAGGTCCAAGGCATGTTCCAAGGGTAATTCAAGGGCTAGAACAAAGCAAACATACATCATATTCTAACCTTTAGAATCCATATGTTTAACCCTCTGAACCCATGAATTATACAACATTCTTCCCCCCTTTTAACATTTTCGTCCTCAAAAATGCGTGTAGGTATAATATGTGAAGTATTTCCCCGTGCACCATGATCTATACTCTAGGCATGGTCATCTCTCTCTTTAGATTCATTTCTAGTACTCAGATAAAGGCTAATCCCTACCTTAATCTGAAAGGAAAAGAATCAAAATCCCTGCCCAAATCACTTTCTCTTAGTCCATCCGAATGTTCATGCATGCCTTGTACCTATGGACTAGTGAGATGGGTGGATTTCTTCTGTGGTCCTTTTCTTTTGGCAGTTTCACAAACCTTGAGCTCCATAAAATAATACATTTCAGTAGACTTTGTTCTTCCCTAGAAATTTTGTAATTCCAGGAGTCTATGATAGAGATCCTATCTCTATCTTAAAAGGGCCAGAAACTAGATTCATCTTCCACTTTCAACGAAAAGGAGAGGAATCTTCAGCTGTTCTAAACTTAACTTATTTTTTTATAGTCCTTTACAAATACAAATATACTTTATTTTTATTTTCCACGACTTAACTAAAGATATGAACCTAGCAAAGTGGGTCTAGTGAGTCCCTGCCAAAACATGCTCAATAAAATGAGCAGAAATACTATCTTCTCATTCATTGGCAACTTAGGTGGACTTATTTCAATCATCGAGGTTTTCTTGAAACATAAAGTTCAAGTATTCCGAATGATAATATACCCAATTTTGAAAGTTCACGTCTACAAGTGGATCCTTATTTTGATCATCTATTATTTTTGCTAGATTAATTCTCAAACTAGAGTTTAATCTTTTTTGGAAGATTCGACATTCCAGACTTAGATCCAAAGAAGACTTTATGAAGTGGAATTATTTGGGTCTCTACCTTGTTCTTTGTTAGCCGGTTCTTTCCAATGAGAATCAATACTAACTATCTTGAACTCATTATGGTTCATGCTTGAGATAGTTATGTATACTAACCTCAAAGGTCACCAAAGTTTTGCAAAGAGAAAGAGAGATTACTAAACCAATTCCTTCAAATCCTCAAAATAATTGAGGAATAATGCTTTATCAATTCATCAAGATTCCCTCTAGATTTTCTATTTGATGGGGTTGAGATGATTCAAGTTTTACAGCTATAGTTCTAAGGACTTGCAAGAAAGATACCTGTTTCTAGGCATCATACCTCAGATCTTGCTAGGAACATTCTTGAATCACTTGTTCTCACCAAAGATTCAAAAGAAGATCTCTTACAAATCATTCTTTCATTCAAGGCTATTATACTTAAATAGGCTTGATTTACCTTTGGAGTTTTACTTCGTAAACTCCCAAAATTCTTTTCCCTCTTACTTATCCAAATTTAATGTTCCACATAAAATTTGGCTATGCATTTTGTTAAGAAAAATGCATCTGCTTAAGAGGATAAAGGATAGCCTTTTCTAGGGTAAATGTCATGTTCATTCTATTTACCCTTTTTTCATACAACTAGGTATATTAAATTGGTTCAAGGAGGTACATTTCTACACCCCATAATGAACCTAAGACCTTAATCTAAATGGTCGTATCTTTAAGGTTTATCGAGATGTTTCCTATCGGATCTTGAGCCTATTTTCTCTTTGGCCATCAGAGAAAACTCTCAATGGGAGTTAGTTCTCACTCTCCCATACCAATGAGTTCTTTCTCCAATCCGTAGAACCACATCCTCCGTGTTTCCACCTTCTTTGCCCTTATCTTTTTAATGCTCTCTGATCATTTACCATGATCATGAATTCCACCTTGGAACTCCTTGGCATCATTTTCATGAGAGCAAAGACTAAGGTTTCTAAATCTAAGGTCTCTTTAGGTTGCCCTTTGAATTTTACTTGGCATCAAACTATAAATAGTTTTGATCTTTTTGAACAATGGAGGCCTCTTGGATTATCCAACCATAAAAGGTTTGATATATTTGACCAAGTTAGGTCACTTGGCTTTCTCAAAAATTCCTCTAGCAAATTTAATAGGAGATAAGATCGAGTCTTTTCTCCTTTAGATCCCTTTTTCAATGATATTTACCCATGGGATTTTCTTGGGATCTTCAACTCATATCTTCATGAGTTGATATCCTTGCTTAAGTCTTCAACATCATGTTGATGTTCTTAAAACCATTAACTATTCTCCTTTTAGGGATCAACAGTTATATGTCACCCTTTTGACAATCAAGAATCCAAACTTTGGATCCATCTTTTATCCATTCTCAAATGCCCTATTCTGATTATGCTTCAAATCTTTGGCTTAATTTACTTGGCAAAATGGAATTCTTTAATGATTTCCCTTCTTACATATCTGGTTCTTACTTTGTTTGAGATTTAACTCAAACACACTTGGACATCCAATGTACTCCTTAACTTTCATGAAAGAGTTCAGGAATATCTTTTGCTTAGAAGTATCATATTGATGATACCTTTCTTCCCCCCTTCAAAGATTTTTCATCCTCGAAAACTGTAGGAAATTGATGATCTTTTAATTTCCTATCAAAATGGGAGGTTCATTTATGCTAGATTGTTCAGTCAAAAAGCTCTCCAATATCCTTGAGTTTAAGCTTCCATTATCCTTAATTTGAGTGTCCCATACCACTGAACCTACTTAAGTGACATTGTAAACCTAGATGTCCCATACCATCCGATTTACAATCCCACCTTAGTGTAGACAACTTTAGCTATTACTCAAGGATTAAAATCCATTCGTTTTAGTCTTATCAAATATAATAAAAAATCTTTGTAAGTTACATTCTTACAAAGTCTTGATTTTTTCTATGAAAAGACTTTGAGCTTTCTTTGAACTATTTCCTTGATTAGATTCAATCAAAGTTATCTTTGTTTATGTCATTTGATAATAGAGCTAGTATTCTCATACTAGATATCATCTATTGACATAAGTAGGCATTTGTATCAAAGGATATAGTCAATCATAATATTTTCTAAATGGTTACCTTTTTAATCATCTTGACAAATTGTTTCTTACTCCTAGAGCACATTTTGGAGTAGAGGTCTTAAGAGTTTCTTAGAACCCTTTAATCTTCCTCTTCTCTAGATATGCTTAATGAGTTCTTCACTTTTGAAGCAATCTTCTCAAAGCTCCAAATGGATCCTACCTCTTGTCAATGAAGGAAGAAGCTTATTGGGGAAGAAATGAACGTTTAAAAGGAAAAAAATGGTTCAACCATTTTTTTCCTTACTATTTCATTTTACGACATTATCTTCCCCTTTTAGTGTGATCATTGTCCTCAATGATCAGATGTTCAAGTTCCTATGAACTTCTTAACATCGTTCACAATGAGAAATTATCCCATGTGTGTAGGGTCTCATATAAGCTTCTAGTTTCTCCTTTGGATTTTTTCAATCCAAGTTCTTATTACTACCATTTATGGTTTAATAAGAAGAGAAACTTGTTGGATTTGAAGCTTAAGTGCTTAGCCTTGCTGAACAGGCATGCCATGGGTATCATGGAACTTGGGGGCCCATAAGCAGGACTCGAAGTTTAAAGTCCCTCTTCCTACGTTGAATTTTGTTGGCTTTTGAATTAAGCCAACATATAAAAAGCATAAAAGTTAATGGCCATAATCTCACCACACCATTAAACTTTTATGCTTTTTGACTTCATAAGAAGAAGTGATTTTTCTATCTTAAACCTTAAACTTACAATACATAATTTCTCTCTTATGTCCCATTAACCCATGCATATGTGATTCAATCCATGCATCATAGTGTATACCAAAAACATTCTCATCTTTTCTTGAAGATGTTGAGCATGCATAAGGTCCAAAAATTGAACCCCTCTTTAAAGCATGCATGGATTCACATATAGAACTCCATTCAATGCATGAATTCATGCTAGTGTTTTCCATTCATGTTCATACCATGCTATGATGGGCATTCCCTTTCCATTCTTTGACAACCTTCATGTGGTGACTCCATTATGTGCTAATGAGAAACCTTTTTCTATTCAATTATGCCTTCAATGCATATTTCAAATGGATCATTCTATGCACTATTAAGTAAGCATTATGACTTGAATTTTATTTGAAATGCATTCTTGAATGCATTATTCTAGTATGGCAAGAACAATTTGAAAGTAACACTTACCTTCATGAAAGCTACGCCCATCCTTTGTATACTTGCATAGTGGGGCCATCTTTAATATTGTAAGCTTGGACAATCATAATTCTTCGAAATTCCATTGTTCTTTCTTGGGCATACTTACTTGTATGCCCGATGATGCATTTAACTTTACAAAAACTCTAAAGATGCTTAAAGGCATACTTGCACTAATATATGAAGCTCTACCATGCTTGCCCATTGAATCAATGCCACATCATTTATATACAGAATGAGTTCTATGCATATTCAATGCATGCCGATAGTTAAATGGATATGTTCTTATATCCATGATAATAATTTGTTGCCCAAGTGATGAATATTCTACATTAACCTGTTGAAAACACTGTATCATTTGCTAGATAGCAGCATCAACAGTGGATGATGACGATGATGCAAAGATGGGAAATGAGACATGCAAGATGGTTTGTAATGCAATGGGAGTGGGAGTAGGGGTAGGGATGGTGGATGCCATGGCAAGTGACAGAAGGGATGTGCAAATATGTGACGTGTGAAGTGTGCTACGTGGTGTGGGGGATGCATGCAATTGTAGGTCTGGTGAAACAGCGGGCCGTTTAGCACTTACCATTGCTTATAACCCTGAGGCTAACCAGAAAATAGAAAGAGGGCATTCTTCAATTATTAAAGTGATTTCTAAAGCTTGCAATGGTGATCTTAAGAATTGGCTGAAATTTCTACCAGTTGCATCATGGGCTGATAGAATGATCTGTACTAGAACAATGGGGTATATACCAGCAGAGTTAATGTAGTCTCAGAAATCTATTTTTCTTATTCATATTCAAATACTTACTTTGTCTAATCTATGAAAATCTATCTACTAAAGATCTTTTAGCTCTAAGAATTAAATAGCTTGAGCAAGGAAATGAAAGGATAGAGGAAGCTATAGTTAAATTAAAAGAATCTCGAATTAAAAATAAGAAATATTTTGATAAATCGCATAGGTTAAGGCCAAAGCCAATACAAATTCATGATTGGGTTTTAATTTATGATAGTACATATGATTCCCACTATGATGCATGTAGGAAATTAAAACGGCATTGGTTTGGACCTTATATGGTGCTCAAGGTTTATGATAATGGAATGTATGCGTTATAAAAATTAGATGGAACACCTCTCAAGAACTTAATTGCAGACAAAAGGATTAAATTGTTTAAGCAAAGGAATGATGAAAACTATGAACTAATGTATGATGAAGTGAATGAATGATTTATGTATGGTTTTTTTCCTTAAATGTGGATTTTCTTTTGCACGATGAAGATAAATGTATGGTTATGAAAACTAATTTTACTTGTATATCTAGCTGTTGATGTTTTTAGCAGGACTTTGAAGATGATCAAACTATAGTTTTTCATGATAAATTTATAATGAAGATGAAGATGAGAAGATTAATGATGCAGTTAATTTCAGGTTGTATTTCTCTATGCTTTAATTTTTATTCTTTATCTATGCATAGCATTTGCATTCATAACACAATCTAATCATAAAATATGATATGAGGCTTACTAAATTATTAAGAGAGCCTTAGTAGGAATACAAGCATGAGTCACGTTTCTAAGTTTATAGATTCAGTGGGAATTTGATAAGGAGAGAAGGATTTGTAGTTCATTTCAAATAATGGAAGTAATTGTATATATGTAGGAGCATATAGATGCATGATCCTTTTCTGTGAGATCCTAGGCCATTCTTATACATACATCTAGAACCTTAGCTCGGAATAAGGGGTTAAGCCTTTCCCCTTCAAAACAAAAAATTTGTGAATGTAAAAAAATATAAAAATAGAAAAAGAAAAGAAATGAAGAAAAATGTATATGATGCATGAAAGTTGTGCCTTCTTCCACTCCACAAAGGTATTTACAATCCTTACCTACATGAAGATTTTACCTCATACTTGTATGAAGCCGAAGATGAAGAAAACTAGTTGTGGAAAACACATCTAGCAAATAAAATTGGGCAAAAAAGACGGATGTTTGTATGAGTAGATTTAGTTGATTTATTTGAAATGTTTGATTGCTCATATGTAAGTGCATGTATATGAAGAAACCTGCATTTGAGTGAACGAAGATGAATTCTGTTTCATACAGATCTTTACAAAGTTCATAAATGGATGAAATTTAGATTAATGTTTTGTTGATTGAACCGCTTGATAGTTTAACTTTATAATTTGATATGTTTTCATTACTAGAATGAACTTAAATGAAATTCATAAGCATGTTGTATTAAAAAATATATATATTTGATAAGTTTAAAATTTATTTTTAAAAGAATTGATGTTGTGATATGGTTGACTTTCAGGATGATCATCAATATGCTGCTTCCCTTGATCTGCAAGTTGGCCCATGGGGACGATGTGTAGGTTGGGTTGGGGTGGATGTTGGAAAGAATTCCACCTTCTAGTTGACGTCCACACTAAATCAAAAGATTTTTATTCGTTAACTTTAACCCCTCTATAACACTGTTGATCAATTGTTTTGCTTGGCACTAATTTCTCTGTGAATACTTGCAGGTACAAATTTATGAAGTTTAATATAGCCACATTAGGGTTAAACCCTAACTGCACTTTCCAATGTGTGTTTCTACTCATTTAAGCATGGGCATGGGTATAAAACTCTAGGGTTACATATGTTTATGTGTGTTTATATATGAATGTTAGTGCTAGGTAGAGTAATATGACGGTTCCAAAGGGTTCCAAAGTGTGTTTGTGTAAGTAGGTTTGAGTGCGTGTGAAGATTAACATAAATCTAATGAGTGAAAACCTTTGCATTAATAAAAGTATTTTTATAGCTAATTAAACCATGATTTAATTAGCTACCCTAAATGTGTGTGTTTATGTTAACATTAGGGTATTTAATTATTTTAATCCCTTAGTGAAAACTTAAGTTAAATGTATTATTCAATTATTAAAAACTAAGGTCAATTAGAATGATAAATGAAATGGATAAATAATATGTAGTGTATGTGAGTGTTTGTGTAAAGAGTAGTGCATAGTATGTAACGAAAGTGATTAAAGTGTGTAGTTGAAAGTGTGGTATCTATGTGTGCAAGTTAAAAGATTGGTATAAATAAATTATGCATCTAAAGTGCAGAAAGTATGTGGGTAAAGAGTGGTGTATGTGTAAAGGTTAAAGCGTGGATGAGAGATTAAAGCAAAATTAAAAGAGTGGTAGGCTCAATACTTTGTGCAAGTATATATATGTGTGCAGTATGAGTTATTTCCACTAATGTTTTCTGACAGACATTGAAGAAAAGAAGTTTCTAAAGAGCATTGCCAAAGAGTAAAGAATTCGACAGTTACATGATTATGAGATCCATCTATCTTATGAAAATCCATTGAAACTTATTTCTGATCTAGCTACAACATTATCTTTGTATAGGATTCATTATAATTCATCATCATTCTTTTAGCTAAACTTATCATCTAGAAAGATTTAGCATTAGCAGTATTATTGTTAAAACCTATTTTTGTCACATTCATTAATTCATTTACTATTTTCCATTGATCTTCATTTTTGATGTCCACAGAGCATTTAGTTGGGTCTGAAAGTACTGAAACTAGATTTGAGTCTGAAGAGGTAGAAGTAGAAGAAGTCATTAAAGATCAAATTACTAAAGAATCATTAATTTCCATATCCTACAATCATTGTTTAACTAAGTTTTTTACTTTATTTTCCATTGCATCTCCTAAACCGCAGAGTAGTGAAAATTTATTTTCGCCACTTCTAATTGGACATAATCACCCAAAGCCAACTAAAAACAAAGTAGATGAGATTATTAAAGAACATATAACCGAAGAATCATTAATTTTACAATCATATAAAGATGCTATTGCTAGGTATAGAGAAACTCAACCATATGGTCCTTAGATGCATTCACTATTAGAAATTTCTCATTAATTACTTTAAGATATTTACTAATTCTTTCATAACTAAAGTAAATAGAGCTATTTGAGCCCCATTTCCCTATCCTTCAAGTACAATTAAACCACATGAGTTTGCTTCAAACACCCTGCGTGCGCTGATCGGTTTTGGCGGATGACTGGATCCATCATCCGAGCATCTACATGACCCGATAGTGCTTGACTCGGTGGGTTTTGGGGGGGTCTGGTGGTTTTCTTGATGCCTTTATATTGTTGTAATTGCATAGCTGGGAGGGCTCTCTCTATAGCAAGATCATAAGCCAAACACATGTATATGATGTCTATGAGCGCACAACATCCATGAACAACATGTTCCTTCTCCCAATGATGTTAGGCCAATAAAAGTTGATCCTGGATATAAGTACCAATATCAATAGTTTCAGGCCCTCTAGTGGCAAGGTAGAAACAAAACCATAGACGTTTGTGTGGAATCGTGAATCGCTCTTGTGCAGGGAAGGCAAAGTGTTGGAGGCATATTCTCAGTGGAGTGGTCAACTGAGGGGTGATAGTTGAGATGGCTTTCCATTTATCGACATCGCTTTGCTTCATAGGTTCTAGGATGAGATGCTCCTTCTCTATGGGTGTATAGTTGCCATGAATCTTAACCGCGGTCCTGATTAAGTCCAAGGACAAGGTAAACTTCTTGAAGGGTGGACCGTTAACCAAGGATGGTAGTACAAAGACAGGGTCCAACTCCTTGCACTCTTGTTCTTCAATAGAAGCCACCAAATAGTAACACCGATAAAAGTCAGGTTTTGGGAGTGGTGCACTGAAGTAAATTGCAAATCCTACCATATGGGTGTAAGGTCTTCACTATTCCGGAGGTTCTCGAACTCTTGTGAGAGAAATTGGTAGCGCCTTCACACATTTGCACCGTAAGTCAAGTTAGCTTCATATGTAAACTCTACATCTCCCAGGGGTCGTGCAAGCCCTTAGAACCAGTGTGCCTTATTGCTTACTCTTTCTGTCTATCCTTGAGGAGGGTCTTCGATGGGCATAGGTCTCGTGAAACCCTAGAACTCTATCAAGATAGCAATAGGTAGGCTCTCGAATGGAAGAGTCAAGAAGTCAACAATAGGCCGCTCGAGCATTGCACTGGTAGAACCTTCCGCTTGCATGATTGAAAGTTAGTGTTGCGAACCTAAGACGGAGTGAAAGAGAAAACATATTAGCCATGGAAAATAATTAAGATCCCAAGAAGATGAGACCTCCATTCCTTTGCACCACCAACATGCTTCCTATGCAATGTATGTGATTTTAACGTTGTTAGAGATCAATTGTGAGAAGTGCATGCTTTGACTGTGAGTGGGTGTATGTGATGTGTATGGCTTTACAATTGACTTCGAATGAGTATTGCCTAGTGTATGTTACAAGGATGGTGGTGATATGCATTTGTCAAACTGGGTCTGAGTGTGGTGGTTAATAGGAGTTTAGCTTTACTAAGTCGGTGGTCAGGGTGACTTTGGTTGAGAGATGTCGTGATAAATGAAGGCTAGGGGATCCATTTGGATACCACATGGGGGTTTAGAAGAGATGAAGTGGAGTTTACAAAAGATGGTGTGTAGGGTGTCTTGGTGGTCTCAGAAAAGGTCTTCTTCGAGTTGAATAAAGTTGAAGCATAAGTTACACACTTTTTTGGTACTCAGAGCTAGCGATACTTAGACTCAGCGGTCGCCAGGAATTTGGGCAACCAAATCTATCGTATATGTTGCCTCGACTGAAATTGAGAGGATGTCGAGGATCTGGAGTTTTTGACTCACTAGACACCATGGCTTTGCATATCCACCTCGATTGTGGGAATTTCTGAGTGGACTCTCTATAGGGCAACTCTAATGTGTGGCACCGTTGAGTACGTGGATGATGTGGCCATAGTGCTAGTGGAGAGTCAGATGTCATATTCACACACTGTTTTGGAAAAGAAGGGAGATCCACTACTATCATGCTTGAAAGTGGTGATTGTGCACGTCCATCTGAAGACAGAGCCTTACACTGCCATACTTGTCTATATCCTATCTATCTACTCAGTCTCCTCTCCTTGATGGGTGGTAATTCGTGTTTTTTTGGTAGGGTTTGTTGACTCCGACAAGGTTGGAGGGAGGTCACACGCTGTAGGGGGGTGGGGGGGGGCTTCTGTCACGTCCAACACCTCTTTGCATGGACCTTGGAGGGGTAGTTCATGATAGTGTCCTACAAGTTCCAACTGAAGAACACTTCTATGAAGATTTAAAGTCATGGAATAGTGGTATAACCATTCCCCACCTAAGATCATAGGTTCGATTAAGTCCTCAACATGGCAAACCAATAGTTTTAATGTCAAGTTCACGTCATCAATGGAAATTGGTAGCTCGACCTTGCCTATGCAAGGGGTTTCTAATCCACCAAATCCTATGAGACAGGCTTCAAGAGGCTTAATTTCATATTCTCTATAAAGAGAGAATCGAATTGTGTTCATTGTTGCACTAGAGTTGATCAAAGCCTTACATTGCATATGCATGGGATCTTGTCCTAGAGTGATATTAATGAATGGTCTCCTATCAATAATACTCAGAACATCTCTTCCTGCAGCTTGGCACATAGCTACAGGATATCAAGGGGCATCCACTGGTTGAGGTTCTCTACCTAATCCTCTCCTTCGTAGTCTTATTCACTTAATGCATTCCAATGCTTCTGATTGGGCTTTAGCTTTGATTCCTTCCTTCTCTTCCTTTTGCTTCTTGGCAAGAGTTAGTCGTTTAAGCATGTCTGCAGTTAAGGGTTCCTCATATAGCTTAACTCGGCATCCGTTGATATAGTTAGGCCTTACTTACCTTCTGGAGAGTATCTAGTTGAACCGCATTGCTAGTTGATATCCTATTGATGATCATGGGTTCGTAACCTCGTTTCCCTAACTTGCGGGCATGTTGTTTCAAGGTGTAGACTAGCACCAAATCTCCTACTCGTAATCTTTTATCCTTAATATGAGCATCAAATTAGGCTTTTTGTCTCTTTTTGCGACATAATTCCTATTGTTGCTTGTAGTCTTGTCTCTCCCAATCACTCTAAGTGAAGTATTCTCGAGGAAAGCTCATGACCCGTCCACTCATATTCCTGAGCTATTTTGAGTGTGGGTATCAGAAAGTCTAAAGGCAACACAACATTCTAACTAAACACCATCTGGAATGGTGTGGGATTAAGTACTATTTTATAGGCTATGCGATAGGCCCACAATGCATGGTGTAATTGTTGATCCCAATCCAAATGTTGATTGTTCACAATCTTGGAGAGAATGTTGCACAAGATCTTATTAGTACTTTCAGCCTGTCCATTGGCTTGTGGATGATATGGTGCCGATTTCTTGTGTACTACCATAAAGTCTTGTAATAGATACTCAATAATCTCATTTTAAAAGTGAGTACCCCTATCACTTACAAGCTTGATAGGAAGTCCATATCTTGTGAAGACATACTTAGCCATGGTGCGTGCATCATTTTTCCTTGTGGCCTTGGCTTCTACCCATTTAATAAGATAATCAATGGCAACTATGATGTACTCGGCATGAGAATTCCTTGGAGGGGGGGTTAATAGGTTCCACAAAATCTATTCCCCATTTTGAGAATGCATGCCCTCCCGTCATGGGTCTTAGGGGCATCTCATCCCTACTTATGGGATACTAAGTCTTTTAACATATATCACATCATTTTACGTAGGTGTGGGTGTCCATATGTAGAGTGGGCCACCAAAATCCAGAAAATAGTATGGCCTTGATAATGCGATCAGGTTCAAAATGGCCTCCTACGGCATCCTGGTGTGCAACATCCAAAAGGTTAAGATATTCACTCTCATGCACACATATCCTCAAGTAATTGTCTCGTCCTCACTTATATAAATGATCACCAATGAGCTTGTAGTCTAAGGCCTCCTGTTCTAGGCTTTGTCTACATGCTACAGTCATGTTTTCTAGGAAAGTCCTTGTCCTTAGGTAAGCGACTAAGGATTCACTCCAGTCTCACGTTAGGGTCACCTGGTATAAAGTGGCGTGTTCTATTGGGGGTCTATTACAACACTTTGGACATTCATCACACAATCGTCGGACATCTTTTTCCATTGAAGGACAATACACACCTAACCTTTTCAAGTTCAATAGTGTTGCTTGTCTCGAATGGTGTTGCTCTAGTGCACCTACATGTGCTGATTGCAACTAATTGTTATACTCCTATTCTTCTACACAACAGGCAAGGATATTTTGATGGTCTTGCCTATGGATACTTCCTACGAGAAGTTGGTATCTTTGCACTCTCACTATCTCTTTCTCTTGGGTTCTCACTTGAGGATTCTTAGGTCCGTATGTCAGTATTGGAACTAACGACTTGGCCCATTCATGGACAATCTTGACATTGAAGAGATACACATCTGGTAGCTCATCTACTACTCTCGTAGCTGCTTCTCCAAAAGTTATCATAGAGAGGTGGGCTGCTCTCAAGTGTGTCTTCCCCTTCTTGACTACAACTTCGAAATCATACTCCATCAACATTAAAAACCAACATATTAATCTACTTGTGTTGCATGGTTTGTTGTGGTCCGTTGAAAATTTAAACTTATTTGCCAATAAATAATGGTGAAATGTCTTCACCGCATAGAGCATTCCTAGTCCCTCTCTCTCAATAGTGGTGTCGCTTCTCTCTACAGCATTCAACTACCTAATGGCATATGCAATTGGTAAATCTATATTTCCCTCCTTCGTGGGTTATGCCAATGCACATCCTATGGCATCATTAGAAGCATCTATGTGTACATGAAAGGGCTTATTCCAATCACGCATAGCCAGAATAGGTGCAGGACACAATCTTCATTTAAGCTCATGAAAGGAACTCTCGCATTCATCTATCCACTCAAATTTTGTTAGCAGATTGTAGAGTGGTTTCACGATGATTGCATACATATGTATGAATCATTGGTAACAACCGTAGTGGCCCATAAATGCTTTGTTGGAGTTAGACGTCTGCGGAAGCACGCGAGCACCACAAGGAAGAAGAAGAAGCTTAGAGCTCAACACACAATACTGAATGTATTACTAGAGAATGTACAAAGATAAGTAGCTCATTAGGGCAATAGGCATATATACAAGTCGAGGGAAAAAAACCTCCTAAAGAGGAAAACAGTGCCCCGACGGTCCTAGTGTGTTCACACACATCACTACCTAAATATATCAACAAATCCCCCCTGGGAGTGATGTGGTCAACAAGGAGCTGGCACTCATGTATAAGGAAATGCCAAGCTATGTGGAAATCACTCCACAAAAGGAAGTAAGCTCAAAGCTTTGCAGAAAGCTTCAAACTTCTCCCTAGGCTGAGCCTTTGTGAAAAGGTCTGCAATGTTCTCCTGCGTGGGCACATATGCCAAGCTGATCTCCCCAGCAGAGAACCTCTCCCTGACATAGTGATAATGCACCTCAATGTGCTTAGTGCGAGCATGGAACATAGGGTTCCTCGCAACTGCCAATGCGCTCTGACTGTCAGTGAAGATGGTGGTGGCAGAAGACTGGCCAACACCCAAATCAGCCATAAGGCGTTTGAGCCACACACACTCAACAGTCGCTGTGAAAGCTACCCTATACTCAGCCTCACAACTGGAAGTGGCCACAATAGGCTGCTTCTTGCTCAACCAAGATATACATGAGCTACCAAGCATGAAGCAAAAACCATTGGTGGACACACGAGTGTCATAGAAACCAGGCCAATCTGAGTTAGAAAAAGAATGCAAATCTGGTGGTAGTGATCCCCGCTTGGGATAAAACAACCCAAGTAGCCGAGAACCACTCAAGTAGCGAAAGATGCACTTAACTGCCTTCCAATGCGCTTCTCCTAGGCAATGCATAAACCTGCTCATCTGTGAGACAGCAAACTGAATATCTGGCCGAGTAATGCATAACTAAATCAAGCATCCAACAGCCTGCTGATAGAGAACAACATCAAATGCATCTCCAACATCATGAAGACTCAATCGTAAACCTGTCTCCATAGGAGTGGCAATAGGCTTACAGTCTTCGAGGCCAAAATGCTGCAATAATGTGTCAATATATTTCGTTCGACACAAAGCCATTCCACCATCAACTTGCATAAACTGAATGCCCAAATAGTGATGCAAATGCCCGAAATCAGACATCTCAAATGAGGCATGCAAATCAGCCTTAAAATCAGCAATATGCTTCTCATTAGGACCAGTGAGCAGCATGTCGTCAACATAGGCAACAATGATCAGAAGCACATCATTAGCACGCTTAACATATAAGGTGCTTTCAATTGGACTGTTCTCAAAACCATGTGCAATCAGATAGGCATGTATCGTCTCATACCAAGCACGTGGTGCTTGCTTTAAACCATATAATGCCTTCTTTAACCTACACACCTGGTTTTCATGCCCTTTTTGCACAAAGCCACGGGGCTGAAAAACATACACTTCTTCATGCAAGTCACCATTCAGAGATGTTGTTTTAATGTCCAACTGATGTACATTCCAACCATGATGGGCTACAAGTGCACAAATGCTCTGAACAGTAGTCATACGGCATGTAGGCGCAAAGGTCTCATCAAAATCAATGCCTCTTTCCTGCGCATAACCCTTTGCAACAAGCCTAGCCTTATACCTGTCAACTGTACCATCAGGTTTACGCTTCAGCTTGTATACCCACTTAGTGCCAATGGCCTTCTTGCCAGTAGGCAAGTCACATAAAGACCATGTACAATTCTTCATTATAGCATCATATTCAGATTGCATAGCAGCCATCCAATTTTCTGAATTTTGTGCTTCATCAAAAGAAACAGGCTCATTCTCATCATAGAGACTAGACGCAGCCATAGCATAGCAATCTAATGCAAACGAGGCACTATGAGAGCCTGAACGAGTACGATATGACAAAGGTGCATCTAATTTGCTGTCACGCAAAGTCTGCACCAGCCATTTTGGCATATTTTTTGCCTGCTCAATATCAGCTCTCTCATCAACAACTGCATCATGTAAATCTACATCAAAAATGGAATGATCTGCATCATCATATGAAACCTGCAAAGGCTGAGAAGTTGCCTCATTAGGACCAGCACTAGACTGTCCACCTGTAAAAAGAGGCATCAAAGTATCATACATGTCTTTGGAGCTAACAGATGTCTCCTTAGTACATGAAAGCAATGGTTGAATAGAATCTTCCACAAAGACAACATCACGGCTAACTAGAATGCATTTAGTCTGTGGATGATACAGACGATAGCCTTTACTTTCAGAACTGTGCCCAACAAAAATACATTTTACTGCCTTATCATCCAATTTTCCGCGATGTTGTTCAGGCACTAGTGCATATGCCAAACAACCAAAAACACGCAGATGAGCAATAGATGGCTTGCGGTCATGCCAAGCCTCATATGGAGTGATAGACTGCAATGCTTTAGTGGGACACCTGTTCAGTACATATGCTGCACACATGACAGCCTCAAGCTAAAAACTATGTGGTAAAGCCTGACTTTTGACCATGCACCTCGCCTGACAGATTTTCAGCCAAGACAAAAAACTGTTTGAAGCACAAAAACACTTCGGACTTTGCCTTCAATGGATATACCCATGCATGCCTGGAAAAATCATCAATGAAAGTCATGAAGTAAAGATAGTTTCCAAAAGAAGGTGTCTGCATAGGACCACAAACATCACTATGTACAAGCTGCAATTTCTGTGTAGCTCGAACTGAACCATCTTTTGGAAAGGATGAACGCTGCATTTTGCCCAAAATACAGCCTCCACAAACATGTTTTCCATGTGGCTCAAGTTTGGGCAAAGAGGACACCATTTCGAATTTCTGCAGGCGTAGCAAACTAGCAAAATTCAGATGACCAAAGTGTGCATGCTAACGCTTTTCATCTAACATAGCCTGAGAATCATTTACTCCACATGCCAAATCCTTTACAGATCTTTCATAGTCTATGAGCTTATACATCCCACAACATAAAATGCCAGAAGCAATAATCACATCGCCATTTGACAGATCATCACCTGTACACCTGTCATCAACAAATTTCACAACCAAGCCAATCTTGGCTAATGCAGAAACTGATAACAGGTTCTTCTTGATCCTTGGCACAAATAAAGCATCTGACAAAGTGAAAGAACTACCATCAGCAGTAGTCAAAATGATCTTACCAACTCCCATAACAGGATAAGAGGAGTTGTTGGCGCATGTAACAGTATTCCCTATAGGGGCAGACTCGAGTGAAGAGAACAAACTGTGCTGCGAGGTAATATGTTTGGTTGCCCCACTGTCAAAGTACCAAACATCTAAGTCTACTGCAAACATGCACTACTCATGAGAAGATGGTTCAAAATTGCAAACAGTAGTGAACGCCCATTCTTCTTCCTACACAAGATTAGTAGACTCCATTTTTGGTGTAGAGGCTTCTGCAACAACCATTCTAGCCTCTTTCTTCTTTGCCTCTTTTGCAGCTAGTTTTGGACAGTTCTTTATGATATGATCATTCCCTTTACAGTACTTACAAAACAATTTCTGCTTTTCTGCTTTTTTCTCATCTTTGTCTTGGTTCTTCAAATGTGCAGCATTTGCAGATTTCTGCTTACTAGTAGAAGAACTCCATTTTCCTTTGCCCTTCTGACTAGCCAGAAAGGCTTGATCTGCAACACGCATAATGGACCTGTTCTGCCTGGACTGAAATTCTTGTAACAGAACAGAGACTAACTCCTCAAATGACAAGGCATTTGGATTGCCTTTCATCATCAACCGAAGAGTAGAAGCAAAACTTTGATATGAATCAGGAAGACCATTTAGAACGGTCTGCACAAGTGAGCTATCTGGTATAACCTCATCAGCAGAAATCAATTGTTCCTTCAAATCTTTGATCTTTGTTAGGAAATTGTCCATAGAATCACCTTCATTCATGTGCTCACTCTCCAATTGCTTTCGGATGTAAGCAACACGAGCCTCATTCCTAGCTTGGTACAATGTGGTAAGTGTATCCCAAGCATCCTTAGCTGTTCTGCAAGAGCGAATATGAGGAATAATGGCACGTTTGACAGACAAAGCTATCAATGCATGTGCCTGGGCATCTCTGCCATCCCAACAAATCTGCTCTACAGTAGGTGCAGCAAAAACAGTAGCGTGAATAGGAATCTGCACAATATCATCTTCAACACCATCTTCATCAGCTCCAGCACCTGTATTTGCAGTACCTATTGTTAGAGGTGTAATAGGACGTCTTTCAACGCCCTACACAATGTTCCACAATCCTTTTGCAACCAATACATGTCGCATCATATAAGCCTATAATGGGTAGTTGGTACCATCCAACTTATCCTCAACAGCCAACATACAGAATACATCATTGCTTTCAGCCATGGCGGGCGACTAAAATACCTTGATGCAAAAATTTGACTGTATCTCAAAAATTTGAACAGAATTGCCCAGACAAATTCTGCTAGACCTGTAGCAGACTTCGAGATGCTTATACTGGCGAATAGAAACTAGTATATACCTTTGGCACAAAAAGACAAAATAGCCTACACAAGCACTATGATAATGCATCGGAGGTCAAAAAACGCTGAGTATGCTCACCAAAATTCGTGCGATTTTGAGACTGCAAATGGAGGAGTGTCGAGGTGCCCTAGATGAAGCGACGACCTGCTCTGATACCAATTGTTGGAGTTAGACATCTGCGGAAGCATGCAAGCAGCACAAGGAAGAAGAAGAAGCTTGGAGCTCAACACACAATACTGAATGTATTACTAGAGAATGTACCAAGATAAGTAGCCCATTACGGCAATAGGCATATATATAAGCCGGGGGAAAAAAACCTCCTAAAGAGGGAAAAAAGTGCCCCGGTGGTCCTAGTGTGTTCACACGCATCACTACCTAAATATATCAACATGCTTGTACTTCTTGTATGTTCTTTGGCCTACTTAATTCATTGATTACGCATACCCTATCTTCGCACGTGGAGATTCCATTTTTGAAATTATATGACCAAGTATCTTGCCTTGTTTGACCATAAGAACACACTTCTCAAGGTTTAAATAGACTTGATATTCTTGAGACTTATCAAAGAGCATTCAAGCTCAAGGATATGCTGTGGTCTACGCACTAAGTGAGCACACAAGTCATCCACATAAACTTTTAGGTTTTTTCTTAAAAACTCATTGAACACATGGCACATCAACCTTTGGAAAGTTGTAGGTGCACTCGTCAGCCCAAAAGTCATTACTTGGAACGAAAAAGATACCCCACTCGGTGGCAAATGCCGTCTTATGCATGTCCTCGGGGGCAATGGCAACTTGATTATAGCTTGAGAATCCGTCAAGGAAGCTATACACGTCCTTGCCTACGACTCTTTCCAAAAAATGTTCTGTAATGGGTAAAGGATAACTATCCCTAATGGTAGCTGCATTGACTTTCTTTAAGTTAATGCATACTCTTAGCTTATCATTCTTCTTAGGCACGACTACAATGGATGATACCCATTCGGTGTGTTCTATTTCGTAGAAATCCGACTTCTATGAGTCTCTCTATTTCTTCCTTGATTTTCAATGCGTAATTGTCATTATACATATAGGGCTTTTGCTTAGTGGGTCTTGCCCCGGCGGTCATGGGTATCCTGTGGGAACATATATCAGGATCTACCCCTTTCAAATCTTTGTAACTCCATGCAAAGACATCCCTAAACCTCTTCAATAGAGCAATCAAACTTTCTTCCTCTTCGTCAATCAAAACATGGCCTATGTACGTGCATCCTTCTTCTCCTTCCTCAATTGCGACTACAAATTTCTTTGTGGTTTCCTTACTGTCATAAGCTTCTCCTGCGTTTTTGTGTCTTTTTTGCATTCTAATCATGATTTTTCGGTCTTCCACTGCATATTTCCTAAAGTTTTTTGGCACTTCCATCAATGGTTCGTCTTCCTCATTTTTCACGATCTTTTCCTTCATCATTTTGTTGACTCGAACTTGAATTCTCCTTTTCCTTCCTAGGGGTGGTGAGTTCTAGGGACATGGCTTCTACCCAGTCTAGCAATTCCTCTTCCGATGAACATTTAGGTATGTCAGAATCTACTTCCTATACCTCGTTTTTCACCTGCTTACTCTGTTCCAAGATTTCTCCTTCAAGATTATCCTCTTCTGTTTCTTCCTTTACAAGGTTTACAACCAAGATGGATATATCATAACTATCTTTGTCACAATGAGGTGTCCATTGTTATTCATTAATTGCAATATCCATAGTTTCTAGAATCTCTACCCGGCCATAGGGTTCGAAATCCTCGTCTGGAAATACTATCGAAAAGTATGTTGGTCCTCCAGAGGTCTAGAGGTGTGATCTACTCCTGACATCCTGGCTTTTGCACATTCCTCTTCCTTGGCTGTGATTTTACAAATCCAAAGGCATGTATCCTCATGCAACCATGATGGATCTAATGTTAAGGAATGTACCAATTCCTTTTCCTCTTTGTTCCTATGTAACGTATTCCATTGCAAAGGTGGTATGTCCCTATGTGAATAGTCTGTGAGGTTCACTTTCGTGGTCATTCATAGGTGTTTTAAGTACAAAGAGTTGGTTCCCCAATCTTGTAATACCTGCAATTGTCACATGAAGGGTCTACCTAAGAGCATCTGGTATGCTTGATTCTTTCCAAAATCACATATTGCAAAGATGTGATCGAATTCTACTCCGCAAGTGGATAGAGTAATGTCTTCCAAGAGTCCTAAGGGTCTTTTTATATGTCCTTCTGCCATCTACAACTTCATCCTAGTGGGTCTTAGGGCTAGTTTTCCCCAACGTTGCCACAGAGAAGTGGTCGTGATAGTCACTCCTACACCTATGTCTAGGATGGCTTTGATAGTGTAACCTTTGTACGTATTAGGAAAATAAGCATTACCTTCCTGACCTTCACTTGCATCTCCCACCTTATGCACTTGTTCTAGAGGAGGTTGTGGTTATTTTCGTGAGTTGATCTGCTACATGTTTCCATAGTTCAGGTTTGATCGTCAACAACTCGCCCAAGGTCAAATGGCATTGAACTTTAGTGTTCCTAATAGCCTGTGTGTTTCTAGGAAGAACTCAGTTTTCTCCCCTTCCTCGAATAGTGAGGGCTTTGACTTGAATTGAGCGGTCTTCCTAGGGGCCCGTGAAGTGAGGTAACTCTTGGAAAGAGTTAGATTCAAAACTTGTCTGCTCGCTTGGACAATCATCCACTTCATATCCATAAATTGATGGGACGTCTGCAGGGAACTATTCTCCAAAGTCATCAATCTCGAGTATAGGAGGTTGTGATTCTTATTCCTGCCTCCATCTTTCGTCTTGAATCTCTTTCAAAATGGTGTGTGAATCCATATAAGCCATTTGATTATTTTCTAAGTCTTAACTAACCCTTTCGAATAGAGTGGCCTTCAAAGGTTCCTTTGGGCTAGTTTTTGTGCTAGAGCCTTTCGCAGGGTTAGATAGTACTTGCCCTAATCTTTCTAGTAGTCCTTGAAAATGTAACTCAGGCCTGGCCACAATTTCCCGATTGAGGTACTGTGATGCTTCAAACATTTCCTCAGCTAACTCCACCATTTTCATGCAGAGTTTTTTTCTCTCTATTTCCAAGCCTGCTCTCTTGGGTAACTCTTGCTAGATTCTCCTACTTGTGGTCCTTCTTGTATTCTTGCTTGATATGCTTTGAACATCATGTGAAGGATTTTTGGGGTGGGGTCTACTAGTACTGACCCTGGTTAAGAGGTAACTACGCATGGTTCAGCCTTCTATGATGCCATTTCTAAGATTTTGGCTTTGGTTTCCCTTAGGCTTTCCTCCAATTCATTGATCTTTTTACCCCGTTTTCTCTTGTGTTGCTCTCATGAATCTTTCCAAGTTCTTGATTTCTTTCCTATCAATTCTCCTACTTTGCTAGCTTCAGCTATTTTTCTTGGGTTTTCTGGTTGCATTTGCCTTTGTGCTTGGGCTCTAGTTATCGCTTGGATGGGTATATACTGGGGTATGGAACCTTCTTCATGTTGCAAAATGCCTATCATGTTGATAGGGGTCACTTTCGTAGAGGTGTTAGTAGGCTTCTTAGGGAAATACCTAATAAAGTGCTCCTTTCCACATTCAAGACAAAAGCCTTGGATATTGAAGTATTGCGACTGCACTATAGTTGCTGCATGTGGACAATCTCCTATGAAATGGTCTCCTTGGCATTAAAAACATGGTCCTTTGGGGAATTATGGTCTTAGTTGTCTAGCCTGTGGTCTAGGGTTGGGTTTATATACATGTCTTGAGCGTAATCCAGTTCTGAGCTTTGCTCATACACAGGATTGTCATAGTAAGGGCCTACGTTTTTCAGTGATTTCGTATAATACGTTGATGGGCTATCCACATGGCTGGAGTCATAAATCTTTGCATTAGGGTCATAATTTGTGATCAAAGGGGTCGTGGGTACTAATACCATGTTGGAATTTTCCTGTATTGTAGCATACTTTATAGGAATAACATTAGGAAGGGGTGGAGGTTGTTATCCTAGGACAGTTTGAGGTCCTCCACATGGGTGGATTCAAAATTTTTTTGTATTAGGGTCATTATCTTTGATCAAAGGGGTCGTGCATACTAATGCCATGATGGAATTCTCATCTCGTGTGGCATACTTTACAGAAACAACATTAGCAGGGGGTGGAGGTTGTTGTCCTAGGACAGGTTGAGGTCTAGGCTATGCTTGATATGGCACTTGATATTGAGGTGGGCACGATAATATTGTTGTGGCTAGTACTGCCCTTGGTATCTACCTCGCTGATATTGCTGAGGGTAACTCTACCTAACCACTTGTTTATTCTATGGACAATCCTCAGCAGTGTGGTTTGTGTATCTGTGCTCTATGGTACAATACATTCCATTGGAGTTTCCTATGGGTTGCATTGCATGTGGACACATGTTTGCCATATGGTCACCTCCATAAATATAACACCTTTGGGGTGGCTAATTTGATGCCTGGTTTGCTTGAGACTCCCAATCGTTTGGCCACTTGTTCTGCTAAATCCTCTATTGAATTGGAACGTCTGGGTGAATTCTCTATAGTGCTATCTGAATCTTTGTGAGCCTTATGTAGTTATAGCTCATCTCCCAAGTTATCTTCTATGTCTGCATAGATATGTAAACATTGATCCAAGGTTCTTGGCTCCTCCAAGAAGACGTATGATCTCAGCTTAGCACTCTGTAGACCATCTATGAACAAAGCTATCAGTTTGGCTTGAGTGGTTACTTCCAATGGGGGACATCTTTCTATGTACCATCCAAATCTTCGACTGGCCATCCTCATTATCTCTTGAGAGGTGTGTTTGAATGTGTGTATTAAGGAAGACGTGTTGTGTCTGATTCCACTCTTCAAAAATTCCGTAATGAAGGACTCCATCATGTGGTGAATGTCTCTAAATTGGTGTTGGTGCAATGGTAAAAACCAATCCAACACATCACCCTTTAGAGTGTGTCCAAAGGCATTGAATTGTGTAAACATGTCATCAACTTAATCAACTTGTAGCACGTGTTTAAACTCTACTAGGTGCTCGTAGGGCTCTCTTGATCCATCAAAACAATTCTTCATAGCCTTCACCAACTGAGTAGGCCACAAGCTTCTAGGGTGGTCTCTTCGTCTAGGTAGGGGAAAACACTTCCCACCCTTATGAGCCCTATGGTCCCTGAGAGGCTCTCTTTTAGCTCTCCCACCTTCGGTAGGGGCTCTCTTCCTTCCTACATGATGGATAAAACTACGCTCTGCACCTTCCTTGTTCTTCTCTTTATGTCCCTGGGATGTGCCAATACCCAAACTATCCTTAGATACTTGTGATCTTAATAGAGGAAAAACTACTTCTCCTCCCCATGTATATGCATGTCCACCATGTTCTGTGACCTTGTATACTCACTCTAAGGTGTCATCTAAGTATACTACCTTTCCTGGAACCTCTGGGTCCTCTAGTTTATAAATCGTGATTGCTCTTGCAACAGTAGGATGCTCTAGCCTATATCTCCAAAAGGCTTCATCAGTCTCCTTATTCCAGAACAGTTCTATACTCCTATTGTCTTGGGGCATCCATTTACGAATTATCACCCTCATTAGTACGTATTTTCCTCTTGGTGTTCTGGGTTCCTCAATCTACTTACCATGTCCTTCCACATCTATGTTCGCATTGTCTACCATCTCACCTAGTTCATTCGTTGAGTCCACCCTAATTGCGATGATATACATGGTCCCTTCTTTGTCTATGTAAGCCTCGTTTTCAAACTTTATAGTTGGATGTTCTAATCCCATAGGTTGGTCGCGATTATGTAGTTGAATTACTAACCTATGAAGGCCCCGGGCACCCAATCTATTCATATGGATATACTCCAACTGCGTCTTGTAGGGTCCCTCTGTTTTCTCTGGGTGGGCTACATTAGACGACACTCCCGGTCTAATCCTATTGAAAGACATATCCAAATCACACGTACATGAGCTAACCTCATATGGATAACTTCCCAGCTATTGAGCCCACGATCATGCTGTAGTTCTCTCGCTAGCTTCAGAAGATTGAACACTCCATTTATCACTTTTCCCTAAGTATTTTCCAGATCTCAGGTTCATTAATCCTAATCCCATCTTATCGTGCTCACCCCTTTAATTAGGTCAATCACTTATTTCTTTGTGCATTTTCTTTTGGGGTTCTTGTCTTGTTCAATTTTGTCACAAAGAATCGTTTTAATGTCCGAGAACTCGAGGTACTTGCTTGCTTCTCCCTTTGCCCTATGCCAAATACACAAGGGTTCAATAGTTAATAGCCAAAAAACACTCCCAAAAATTTGAACATATGTGCAAAACCCTAATTTGGCATTTTTTTGACAATTGAAATGGTCAGACACAGTCGCAATGATGTGTCACCATCGTGATGGTGTAACGCCACGACGGTCAGATGTCACGATGATCAGGCCCTATGATGATGAGTCACAGTTGTGACTATCAAGTCATAACGGTGTCGTAGAGATTCTCATCTCTACGTTTGCCTTTACATGCTGCAAATCGACACACTTTCTCGACCATCCATTGCTGATGTAGCTAACGGAGTGAAGTGCAGAACAAAACATGAATGGTAGATGGCTTTACTCAACCGATGGCTTGGACTCTTCAATTGATCGAAGGTATGAACGAATTAGTAAAATTGATATAATGGAAATCAAGACTTCATTATGAGTTTCACATGGAGAATGGATTGAATATCTATCGAAGAACGTGCCAAGGATGAAGGAAGTCATTGATTCTTCTTTTAGCAACGAGATTCTCTTTTGAGTTCTGTGATATCAAGAAGCAAGGCCTTCTTTCGATTGTGGAGCTTGAGCATTGTCTAAGGCTGGTTTTCCGAGAAATAATATCTATGCAGATGTCGAACAGTGGATCATGCTTAGCAAATGGCGGCTCATACATGCATAAAGAGAGGAAAGGTGGCTGGAACTTAACCTTGAGTGTTCGATCATCTCAATGTTTAGAAAACGTCACTAACAGATGGGACATGCGGAAGAAAAGGGCTGGAATGCATGGTTTTTTGGGGACTCTCCCTCCAAGCTCACGAAAAAAAAGGAGGAATCCGACATGTGGAGAAGTGCATGGAGGAATCAGCCATGCGCAGGACATAATTGAGGGCAATAGATCAAGTTTTCTTCTTCTTCCCTCCATTCGACAGGACGGAAGAGGAAGGGCGCATGTATGAGGGCAAGGACTGTTCGACCAAGACTTTGAAGTGCTGCTGAAGGACCTTCAGAGACAGAAGCTCTTCACAGCTATACCTGGATACCCATGATGATTCCTCCGAAAGGATTGAAGGTCACGAACTGAAGAAAGAGTCAAAGAATTGCGCCCCTTCCTTGCTGAATCTGATGTAAATCATGACTATGTAGAAATGTTTCTGTGGAGATCTTTGATTTAACAGATGAGGCTCGACAAGGAGTTCTGGAAGAATTCCGTGTGAGAAGATCTAGAAGAAAAGCGAGATGAATTTTGTTGTGACTGGAAACGATCCGCATTAATAAGGAATTCAATCGGCTGTCAGAAGACGACTGTGAGAGAGATCGTCTGCTGCATACTATTGTCAAAGATTTAACAGATCAGGCAAGGGGGAAGAGGATGAATACAAGCGGCATCAAGGAGATGTTGCTAGCTAGTTCCTTGTCGAGAGCTTGTAGCCGCTTCCCTCAGGACCTCGATTCTTGAGTATTCTCAGAGAAGTCAGCTTATCGAAGAGCTTCTTGAATGGTCTCGCAAAAAAAAGATAAAGAAAGATTTAAAGCGTCTGGAGAGCTATTGTAAGTGCAATGTTAAGGAGTACTTCGAATTTATAGAGGGAAAAAGCTAGAACAAAAGCCACCTCACTGGCGTAGAGAAAGGGATTTTGAAAAGGCTTGAGAAGAGCCGCATCAAGCCATACTCATGCCGAGCAACGGACATAGAGTGATATTGCTGATGTGATAGAATCGATTAAATGGTGTTGTATGGTTTATTTGTCTGATGAACTAAACTTAATTGTCTTTAACCACTAAGCTTTCATGCTTTGTTCCGAACACTCTCAAAGAGGGAGGACGACAGGATCATACAAGGAGGCCAATTTCACGTTTTTAGTGTTGGCAATTTATGAACTGCTGAGGAGTTACTGGAGACACATGGCACAGAAGCGAAAAGGGAATCATTATGATTAATGAAGAAAGATACGAGAAAAGAGAAGTGCGTGGATTGATAAAAACAAATTATTTCGACTTGAAGAAGGATCCAGCAACATTTCAGCGTTCAACTATGTGATTCTGATAATGGAGGCAACTATTGTCTGCACATTTCCTGTATTATATTACTTTTGCTTTCTGGAGATTCAACACGCAGAGTATGATTTACATTTGGATAGTACCAATGTTGGATTAAATTTAGTTTTGTACTTACTTTTTGTTATTTTCAAGTCTATATGAGCGTTACTATGCATTTTGTTCGTGACAAACTCATGATAATATACAAATTGGCGCACTGGACAGGAATTCCTCTTACCTACATACATAAGTACTAAATGCTTATGCTTTTGTTTATTTCCTTTATTCTTTTACTTATTCTGAAAATCTGATCTCATTATAATAATAATGAGATTGAACTTAATTCGTTCATTGCGCGTTGTATCCAGACGTACATTAATTTCTTTTCTACTGTTTTAAGTTTGTATTGATGTCCCGATAATGATTTTTTATAATACTTAAGGACTATTCAGGATTCAAATTTTCTCTCGGTGATTTGATTCTCATGCATGCGAGTTGTATGATAAAGGGATTGGTTACATTTTTTAATCCTACTAGTAAATTGTTTTTCTGCAAAAACTACCCTGAGAAAACTAAAAGTAATACTTTTGTGCATTTGATGTAAAATAATGAGTAAACGTTTTCGCACTTTTGCTTTATACATGCATGCGTTCTCTATCATGATTTATTTACATGCATGATTTTAAGATGTTCGTATGATGCGCACATATGAAGGAATATTTAATATACATGTAACTACATATGGGAGATTTTAATGTGATAAGATGATGGTTGAACTTAGAGAAATGTATGATTGCGTAAAGATTGTGATAAATTGCTGTGATAATATTTAACTTTGATGTGAATCTTGGTATCGAGTTTATTTGCAGGTTGATTTGAACACATATATGGATACACTAATATGTATGTGATAAAGGTTGCTTGACTATTTGGTACATACGATTCTTGTTGCTAAGCATATTTACAAATTGTTCCTCTTGAATGATGTAGTGCTATTTTTCAGGATACAGATTAGAGAGTTATCATAAATATTTTGATATATGGTTATTTGTTGAAGGGTACACATGGAACAACCTTGAATAATGATACGATAGATTTTTTTACATTGACTCATTATATGAACTGTTTGATGTATTCAAGATATTAATTATTGGAATATACCAATTAAGTTTTTATGAATACATGCATGAACGAACTAAGCAAACAAGCGTTAAAGGAGGATGTACAGTGAAATGCTTTGTTGTTGATTATATGTGACATAGGAGGTCTATCGACGTCAAAATCCATTGCTGTTTATTTATGTAAAAAAAAAAAGACTCAATGCATATAATCATTTATATGTTATGGAAAGTTTCGAAAATTGCTAGTTTCATTAAATTAATATTCTCTCACATATTGTACAATGAGGATTCAAACTAAGCGATAAATAGTGTTGATTTTATGTGAAGTATAAAAGTATATAGAACTTACACGATTTCAAAGGGAAACCTTAAATTGATCATTGAAGTATAGTGATGAGTATCCGTGTCTTTCACTTATTAACAATAGTATACGTATGAAAAACATGTGGTGAAACTATTATATGTTATGTATGAAAGTGCGGTTAAATACTAAGAAGTAAGAGGTCTAGAGAATTGAGAAAAGGCGTTTTAAATTCACATTCCGATTCCATTTTTGGGCATCACCTTCCGCATGTGCTAGTAGTATCGCTTATACTAACAATGATATCAAAGCCATAGTACTCTTGTATGGTTGGAAATTTATTTAAGTCCCCTTATTAAGTTTGAATGCATTTCAATTGCTAGAGGCTTGTTCAAGTCATAGGATTACAAGAAGACTTTAGGAGCTAAAAGAGCTCAAGGTCGCTCCAAGGATTTAAACTTGATACTTTTATTGATAGAATTGCTAAAGTTTTCAGAGTGTCTTAAAGAATTCAGATTCTTGAAGCATGTTATAAGTTTCAAACTAAAGGAAAGACTCTGTAAAGTACAAGACTTCCATCATAACGGTTAAGAGGAGTTAAGAAGGAACTACTATTAATTTATTCGTCATGATTATTTAGACATCTGAGTTTGCTTTAAGCACCCAGCGTGCGCCATATTTCCTGCGGTTGGCTTGATCCACCAGCCGTCGCTTTCGCGCCTACAACTGGTGAACCCGACGTGAAGCACCACAGCCCGGCAATCTCATGTAATCTCAAAAACAAAAACATAAATTATGAACGGGAGTTTTACCTCTCCCTCATAAAATCTAATTACGAGCACGGGAGTTTTATCTCTCCCTCATCAAAAGGTAATTATGAATGGGAGTTTTATCTCTCCCTCACCAAAAGATAATTACGAGCACGGGAGTTTTACCTCTCCCTCATCAAAAGATAATTACGAGCACGGGAGTTTTACCTCTCCCTCGTCAAAAGGTAATTACGAGCACGGGAGTTTTATCTCTCCCTCATCAAAAGGTAATTATGAACGGGAGTTTTACCTCTCCCTCATCAAAAGGTAAGTATGAGCACGGGAGTTTTACCTCTCCCTCATCAAAAGGTAATTAGGAGCACGGGAGTTTTATCTCTCCCTCATCAAAAGGTAATTATGAACGGGAGTTTTACCTCTCCCTCATCAAAAGGTAAGTATGAGCACGGGAGTTTTATCTCTCCCTCATCAAAAGGTAATTATGAGCACGGGAGTTTTACCTCTCCCTCATCAAAAGGTAATTATGAGCACGGGAGTTTTACCTCTCCCTCATCAAAAGGTAATTACGAGCACGAGAGTTTTATCTCTCCCTCATCAAAAGATAATTATGAACGGGAGTTTTACCTCTCCCTCATCAAAAGGTAAGTATGAGCACGGGAGTTTTATCTCTCCCTCATCAAAAGGTAATTATGAGCACGGGAGTTTTACCTCTCCCTCATCAAAAGGTAATTATGAGCACGGGAGTTTTATCTCTCCCTCATCAAAAATTAATTACGAGCATGGGAGTTTTACCTCTCGCTCATCAAAAGGTAAGTATGAGCACGGGAGTTTTATCTCTCCTTATCAAAAGGTAATTATGAATGGGAGTTTTACCTCTCCCTCATCAAAAGATACTTACGAGAACGGGAGTTTTATAGTTTCTCCCTCAAAATAATTAAAACATATGAACGGGAGTTTTATCTCTCCCTCATCAAAAGGTAATTATGAATGGGAGTTTTACCTCTCCCTCATCAAAAGGTACTTATGAGAACGGGAGTTTATAGTTTCTCCCTCAAAATTAAAAAAAACATATGAACGGGAGTTTTATCTCTCCCTCATCAAAAGGTAATTATGAACGGGAGTTTTACCTCTCCCTCATCAAAAGGTAAGTATGAGCACGGGAGTTTTATCTCTCCCTCATCAAAAGGTAATTATGAACGGAATTTTTATCTCTCCCTCATCAAAAGATAATTACGAGCACGGGAGTTTTACCTCTCCCTCATCAAAAGGTAATTACGAGCACGGGAGTTTTATCTCTCCGTCATCAAAAGGTAATTATGAATGGGACTTTTACCTCTCCCTCATCAAAAGGTAAGTATGAGCATGGGAGTTTTATCTCTCCCTCGTCAAAAGGTAATTATGAGCATGGGAGTTTTACCTCTCCCTCATCAAAAGGTAATTATGAGCACGGGAGTTTTATCTCTCCCTCATCAAAAGATAATTACGAGCACGGGAGTTTTACCTCTCTCTCATCAAAAGGTAATTACGATCACGGGAGTTTTACCTCTCCCTCATCAAAAGGTAATTATGAATGGGAGTTTTACCTCTCCCTCATCAAAAGGTACTTACGAGAACGGGAGTTTTATAGTTTCTCCCTCAAAATTAAAGAAACATATGAACGGGAGTTTTATCTCTCCCTCATCAAAAGGTAATTATGAACGGGAGTTTGACCTCTCCCTCATCAAAAGATAAGTATGAGCACGGGAGTTTTATCTCTCCCTCTTCAAAAGGTAATTATGAATGGGAGTTTTACCTCTCTCTCATCAGAAGGTACTTACCAAACGAGAGTTTTATAGTTTCTCCCTCAAAATTAAAAAAACATATGAACGGGAGTTTTATCTCTCCCTCATCAAAAGGTAATTATGAACGGGAGTTTTACCTCTCCCTCATCAAAAGGTAAGTATGAGCACGGGAGTTTTATCTCTCCCTCATCAAAAGGTAGTTATGAACGGGAGTTTTACCTCTGCCTCATCAAAAGGTAATTATGAACGAGAGTTTTACCTCTCCCTCATCAAAAGGTAATTATGAACGAGAGTTTTACCTCTTCCTCATCAAAAGGTAATTATGAGCACGGGAGTTTTACCTCTCCCTCATCAAAAGGTAATTATGAACGGGAGTTTATCATCTCTCTCATAAAAAGGTAAGTACTAATTGAAGGACAAAGGTTGAATTAATGCGTTTTTATAGACATGATTAATTTAATGATTATTTTATACTAATGATCTTTATGAGGGTTTTGATAGCAGGTACTAATCAAAGCTTTGGATAGAAGAGCAACAATTTTTGAATCGTCTATACATACCATAAAGTCCTTTCATGAATTGTATGTGTACATATGAATATTTTGATTCGATATTTCTTATCACCTGTTTAGTGTTTGAATGCAGGAGAAGATTGAAGGAAGGCAATGGAAATAGGAAGTGAAGTGAGGATCAGAAAGCCTTGTCTTTTTTCTTAGTTCTCCTATTAACCCTTTTTTACACCTATTTTGAGATGCATTGCACACCAAGTATGCATGTTCAAATGTGTAGAAAGCACGTCTTTTAAAACCAATAGAAGCATGTCCATCTGCACAATAGATAAATAGGTAAACATCATTGAAAAGTTAATGAATCAAATTTTGAGAGAATAGAGAGGGTAGTTATGAGTAAGGAAGAGAGATTGCATCTGTGAGAGAGTGGAATTGTTGAGTATTGAGATTTTATATATATGTGAAGCTGGTGACATCAATTTGAGTGTCAAGCCTTGTCATCGAATGCTAAATACCTCTTATTGCACCATTATATTTTTGATGCACTTAAAGTATGCATATGATAGGGTCCGCTTCATGGCCATGCAAAGGCACGGTTGAGTTTACCTATGCACATATGAGAGATTTTGTAAGGTTTTGTGTATTCTCACATTACTTGTATGCGAGGGAGTGCACAAGCCTCGTCATCAGAAGCTATTTCCTTTATTGATTGCACCATGAATTTTATACATGCATTTTAAAAGTATGCATTTTTCATAGGGCCCATTACACGGCCTTGCACAGACACTTTGTTTTTAAACCCATGCACATGTTATATGCTATGACCTTTATCATTGATTTTGAAGACATGAAAACAGATCTTGGTTGGTGCATCCAGAGGACGCACAGGTTTGGAGGGGGTGAGTGTGGTAGAGATTCTCATCTCTACGTTTGCCTTTACATGCTGCAAATCGACACACTTTCTCGACCATCCATTGTCGATGCAGCTAACGGAGTGAAGTGCAGAACAAAACATGAGTGGTAGATGGCTTTACTCAAACGATGGCTTGGACTCTTCAATTGATCGAAGGTATCAACAAATTAGTAAAATTGATATAATGGAAATCAAGACTTCATTATGAGTTTCACATGGAGAATGGATTGAATATCTATCGAAGAACGTGCCAAGGATGAAGGAAGTCATTGATTCTTCTTTTACCAACGAGATTCTCTTTTGAGTTCTGTGATGTTAAGAAGCAAGGCCTTCTTTCGATTGTGGAGCTTGAGCATTGTCTAAGGCTGGTTTTCCCAGAAATAGCATCTATGCAGATGTCGAACAGTGGATGATGCTTAGCAAATGGCAGCTCACACATGCATAAAGAGAGGAAAGGTGGCTGGAACTGAACCTTGAGTGTTCAATCACCTCAATGTTTAGAAAACATCACTAACAGATGGGACATGTGAAAGAAAAGAGCCGGAATGCATGGTTTTTTGGGGACTCTCCCTCCGAGCTCAGGAAAAAAAAGGAGGAATCCGACATGTGGAGAAGTGCATGGAGGAATCAGCCATGCGCAGGACATAATTGAGGGCAATAGATCAAGTTTTCTTCTTCTTCCCTCCATTCGACAGGACGGAAGAGGAAGGGCGCATGTACAAGGGCAAGGACTTTGCGACCAAGACTTTGAAGCGCTGCCGAAGGACGTTCAGAGACAGAAGCTCTTCACAGCTATACCTGGTTACCCATGATGATTCCTCCAAAAGGATTGCAGGTCACAAACTGAAGAATGAGTCAAAGGATTGCACCCCTTCCTTGCTGAATTTGATGTAAATCATGACTATTTAGAAACGTTTCTGTGGAGATCTTTCATTTAACAGATGAGGCTCGACAAGGTGTTCTGGAAGGATTCCGTGTGAGAAGAACTAGAAGAAAAGCGAGATGAATTTTGTTGTGACTGGAAACGATCCGCATTAATAAGGAATTCAATCGGCTGTCAGAAGAGCAGTGTGAGAGAGATCGTCTGCTGCATATTATTGTCAAAGATTTAACAGATCAGGCAAGGGGGAAGAGGATGAATACAAGGCGGCATCAAGGAGATGTTGCTAGCTAGTTCCTTGTCGAGAGCTTGTAGCCGCTTCCCTCAGGACCTCGTTTCTTGAGTATTCTCAGAGAAGTCAGCTTATCGAAGAGCTTCTTGAATGATCTCGCACAAAAAAGATAAAGAAAGATTTAAAACGTCTGGAGAGCTATTATAAGTGCAATGTTAAGGAGTACTTCGAATTTATAGAGGGCAAAAGCTAGAACAAAAGCCACCTCACTGGCGCAGAGAAAGGAATTCTGAAGAGGCTTGAGAAAAGCCGCATCAAGCCATACTCATGCCGAGCGGCGGACATAGAGTGATATTGCTGATGTGATATAATCGATTAAATGGTGTTGTATGGTTTGTTTGTCTGATGAACTAAACTTAATTTTCTTTACCCAGTAAGCTGTCATGCTTTGTTCCGAACACTCTCAAAGAGGGAGGAGGACAGGATCATACAAGGAGGCCAATTTCACGTTTTCAGTGCTGGCAATTTATGAACTGCTGAGGAGGTACTCGAGACACATGGCACAGAAGTGAAAAGGGAATCATTATGATTAATGAAGAAAGATACCAGAAAAGACAAGTGCGGTGATTGATAAAAACAAATTATTTCGACTTGAAGAAGGATCCAGCAACATTTCAGCATTCAACTATGTGATTCTGATAATGGAGGCAACTATTGTCTGCGCATTTCTGGTATTATTATTACTTTTGCTTTCTGGAGATTCAACACGCAGAGTATGATTTACTTTTGGATAGTACCAATGTTGGATTAAATTTAGTTTTGTACTTACTTTTTGTTATTTTCAAGTCTATATGAGCGTTACTATGCATTTTGTTCGTGACAAACTCATGATAATATACAAACTGGCGCACTGGACAGGAATTCCTCTTACCTACATACATAAGTACTAAATGCTTATGCTTTTGTTTATTTCCTTTATTCTTTTACTTATTCTGAAAATCTGATCTCATTATAATAATAATGAGATTGAACTTAATTCGTTCATTGCGCGTTGTATCCGGACGTACACTAATTTCTTTTCTACTGTTTTAAGTTTGTATTGATGTCCCGATAATGATTTTTGATAATACTTAAGGACTATTCAGGATTCAAATTTTCTCTCGGTGATTTGATTCTCATGCATGTGAGTTGTATGATAAAGGGATTGGTTACATTTTTTAATCCTACTAGTAAATCGTTTTTCTGTAAAAACCACCCTGAGAAAACTAAAAGTAATACTTTTGTGCATTTGATGTAAAATAATGAGTAAACATTTTCGCACTTTTGCTTTATACATGCATGCGTTCTCTATCATGATTTATTTACATGCATGATTTTAAGCTGTTCGTATGATGCGCACATATGAAGGAATATTTAATATACATGTAAATACATATGGGAGATTTTAATGTGATAAGATGAT